>JAQQTP010000073.1:1510000-1512500 GCA_029884605.1 Ormosia emarginata | reverse complement strand
CAAATTTGAATTCCCAGCAATGGATACTTTGTAATCCAGTAATTACCCTTCGTTCTAGTAATTGCAATTAAACTCGGCCCAATCTTTTACTAAAAGGATTGAGCCGAATACAATACAAAGATACACTTATTGTATATATCTATTTTAATGTATATATTTCTATTTTAATGTATATATTTCTTTTTTTTTCTTATTCTTATATATATATATTTTCATTTCTGATTTTTAATTTATTTTTAATTTCATTTTTTTTATTAGTAGCTAAAATAGAATAGATATATAGTTATCTAGATATACCAGATCTTATATAAAAATCTTAAATAAAAATATATATATATATAAGACAAAACAACTTAAACTTTTATATTCTTGGGTTGTATTCATAATGAATCCTATGGATCTTTAGGATTGGTGTATTCTTTTCTATCCCGTAGTTTCGTTTCGGATCATGGATCGAGCTAAATATCATAACTTTTGTTACCCATCCTGTATATTGCCTTTTTTTTTCTTTTCGTTTCTTGTTGGAATAGAAACTTATTTTATTAAGCAGACGGGGTTTTACGAAAAAGGTTCTTCCGATTCTTAAGGGAGAACAACTATTTCGTTTTTCGATGTGAATTTCACACAACAGGTGAGGAACTACTAAATAATTTTTTATTCTATAATTTTTTAGTTTAGAATAGAATTTCTATTTTAAATTCATAATTATAACATAATAATTAAATAGAAAATTAAATTAAATAATAATAGAAATAATAATAAATTTATAATTAAAAATTTATAATTAATAATATAATTAAATATTAAGTATAAATAGAATATTAAGATTTCATCTTCTAATTTTAATTCGTTCGTTTGTTTTCTTGATTGTATTCTTTTTTCAACACTAATATTGACAACAGTGTCTCAAACAAATATAATCCGATCGTGAATAAATCGATCCATTTATTCACGTTACCGTTCCATATGCTTTTTTTTTTACTTCATCAAATAGTGGGTTCGTTGTATTTTCTGTGATACAAACAAGAAGTTCTTTTTTGATTCAAAGGTAAAAAAGGTAAATAGAAAAAAAAAATAAAAATGTATAACATAGTAAACAAAGAAAACAAAGAGGTGATCTATAATTTTGGATTTTCTTTTTTATTTGAGAAAATTTCTTTTATTTTCATCTGATCTGTTCATTTGTATGTTCAGAATCGATTCGCCTTCGACATTTTGAATTTTTTTTCTTTCTATTTTTCTATTTTAATGTCATATTTTATTAGACAATTCAATCTTTTTTTTTTCCTTTTTATTGCGATTGGATCTACACATCCTATTTTCTTAATTTTAGTAGGGTTGCTAACTCAATGGTAGAGTACTCGGCTTTTAAGCGCGATTCAATTTTTTACACATTTCTATGAAGCAATTGGTTCGTCCATACCATCGGTAGAGTTTGTAAGACCACGACTGATCCAGAAAGGAATGAATGGAAAAAGCAGCATGTCGTATCAATGGCGAATTCAAAAAATATTTCATTCTTATTGGATCCGGCCAAAATTTTTCTTTGAATTCTTTGGCTCGAAACAAAAAAAATTCAGTTGGGTTGAATTAATAAAGGGATAGAGCTTGGCGGCTCCAATTATAGGGAAACAAAAAGCAACGAGTTTTCATTTTGAATTTGAATGATTCCCCCATCTAATTGTATGTTAAAAATAGATTAGTGCTTGATGGGGGAAAAGCTTTTCCCACGAATGGATTATTGATTTTTGTTATGAGTCCTAACTATTAGCTATTCTCCATTATGAGGTGGCGATAAATGTGTAGAAGAAAGAGTATATTGATAAAGATATTCTTTTTTTTTTTCCAAAATCAAAAGAGCGATTGGGCTGAGAAAATAAAGGATTTCTAACTAGCTTGTTATCCTAGAACAATTAGATGGAAAAAGCGAGGAGAGAGAGTCCGTTGATGGGTTTTACTTGTTTTCTAGGTATCTCTTCATATTCATTTTTGATTCTAATTCGAATATAGAATACTCTGTTTTGACTGTATCGCACTATGTATCATTTGATAATCCAATGAATCCCTGATCCTTTGACCAAATTGAATTTCAAAAATGGAAGAATATCAAGTATATTTAGAACTAGATAGATCTCGCCAGCAGGACTTCCTATACCCACTTATTTTTCGGGAGTATATTTATGGACTCGCTTATGGTCATGATTTAAATATAAATAGATCAATTTTGGTGGAAAATGTAGGTTATGACAATAAATCTAGTTTATTAATTGTAAAACGTTTAATTACTCGAATGTATCAACAGAATCATTTGATTATTTCTGCTAATGATTCTAACAAAAATCAATTTGGGTATAAGAAGAATTTGTATTCTCAAAAAATATCAGAGGTTTTTGCCGTCGTCGTGGAAATTCCATTTTCCCTACAATTAAGTTCTTCCTTAGAGGAGGCAGAAATCGTAAAATCTTATAATAATTTGCGATCAATTCATTCAATTTTTCCA